>UNPE01001212.1:0-28425 GCA_900536245.1 Epinephelus coioides | reverse complement strand
TAAACTGACCTGAAGATGATTCTGTTTTATTATTATCTGATAATCTACACCACAACACTGTTTTTATAATGACATGAGGTATTGTTTTATTCAGTCATCGGGGATGTCCTGATCAAGTTATTTGGCCCTGATCAGAGTCCTTTAAATTTGGCTATCTACTGAAAATAGAATATAACAATAAAATATGCAGTTAAATAGAACACAGTATATAAGAGCAGCACTGAGAGAAGAAATAAGAAGGAAACTAAATTACCTGTATATTTACAAGGGTGTTCAGATAAAGGAGACACGTAGTTGCTGGTGGGTAAAACACAGGCAGCGCCAACGATGATACTGTTTGAACCTGGTCTTTACAAGGACTAATAATATGTGTCAAACATTTGTTGTTTCCACAGACAGAGAGCAGAGTCTCCAGTGTCCAGCTGTCTGTCTATGAAGAGTGACTGGTCCAAAGCATGAGCCTCCAGCTTCAGTAATGAACCTGGACCCTCAGACACAAAGTAAGAGACTGTTGAAAAACATGAGGGAGCTTTTTGCCTTTTGAAAGTCGTCTCACAGTGGAGCACAACATTACTCAGGAGGTTTTCATGAAGCTCCACCATGAGATATTTGAACTGCCTGTGACTGAGTGTGTGAATAAAGCAAATAATTTTCAGCACAGTTTGCAGGACGAGATCTAAATAATGTGTTCATCTCCACAGAGAGAAGAAGAGGAGTCATGTTTCTGTGGAGGAGCAGCCGTCCTGCTGTAGTTTGTGTCAGGACGTCCTGAAGGATCCAGTCTCTACCAGCTGTGGACACTGGTTCTGCAGACAGTGCATCAGCTCATACTGGGACCAGTCTGCTTCATCAGGAGACTCCTCCTGTCCCCAGTGTGGAGAAAGATCCAGAACAAGAGCTGGACTGCAGACAGCCAGTCAGACCAGCACTGTACAAAGTAAGACTGTACATCTGTCTGCTGATGTCATCATGTCTGAAAACAGGATTCTTCTTGGTTTATTTGTGTTGTAAAGTGTAGACATGAAAGATTTTATAAAACTAATGTATAAAACCTTCATTTGTTTGTGTTACTTGTTTTAATGTTGGTCATGAAAATAATCAGAGTCCAGATTTATTTCTTTAGTCTGACATGTTTCCTTCTCTTTCAGCAGACAGTGGTCTGCAGGAGGTTTTAGATGAACATAAGATCAGTGTGAGGAGGAGATGTGAACGTGTGACTGAAGGAAGTGATGAAACAGGAAGTGAAACCCTCCTCAACAGGATCTACACTGAGCTCTACATCACAGAGGGACAGAGTGAAGAGGTTAATACCCAACATGAGGTGAAGCAGCTTGAGAGAGCTTCTAAGATGAAGACCCTCCATGAAACTCCAATCAAGTGTCAGCACATCTTTAAAGCCTTACCTGAGCAACAGAAACACATCAGAGTGGTTCTGACCAACGGCGTCGCTGGCGTTGGAAAAACCTTCACAGTGCAGAAGTTCACTCTGGACTGGGCCGAGGGTTTGGAAAACCAAGATGTCAGTCTGGTGATTCTGCTTTCGTTCAGGGAGCTGAACTTGATCAGAGATGAGAAGTTGAGTCTTCTCACTCTGCTCCGTGTTTTCCATCCAACATTACAGAAGGTCACAGCAGAGGAGCTCGCTGTCTGTAAAGTTCTGTTCATCTTTGACGGCCTGGATGAAAGCAGACTGTCTCTGGATTTCCACAACAATGAGGTTGTGACTGATGTCACACAGAAGTCATCAGTCAACGTGCTGTTGACAAACCTCATCAAGGGGAAGCTGCTTCCCTCGGCTCTGGTCTGGATAACTTCCCGACCTGCAGCAGCCAATCAGATCCCTCCTGCATGTGTTGACAGGGTAACAGAAGTACGAGGCTTCACTGACGCCCAGAAGGAGGAGTACTTCAGGAGGAGAGTCAGTGATGAAGAGCGGTCCAGCAGAATCATCTCACACATGAAGACATCCAGGAGCCTCCACATCATGTGTCTAATCCCAGTCTTCTGCTGGATCACTGCTACAGTTCTGGATCACATGTTGACTACAGAGCAGAGAGGAGAGCTGCCCAAGACCCTGACTGACCTGTACTCACACTTCCTGCTGGTTCAGACAAAGAGGAAGAAGCACAAGTATGATGAGGGACATGAGACCAGTCCACAGGAGCTGACGGAGGCTGACAGGGACGTTCTTCTGAAGCTGGGGAGGCTGGCGTTTGAACATCTGGAGAAAGGAAACATCATGTTCTACCAAGAAGACCTGGAGCGCTGTGGTCTTGATGTCACAGAGGCCTCGGTGTACTCAGGAGTTTGTACAGAGATCTTCAAAAGAGAGTCTGTGATCTTCCAGAAAACAGTCTACTGCTTCGTTCATCTGAGCGTTCAGGAGTTTCTGGCTGCAGTCTACCTGTTCCACTGTTTCACCAACAGGAACACAAAGGTACTGGAGGACTTCCTGGGGACAGACAGGATAATTACAGATCCCTGGATGTCTTCTTACAGAGAGCCATGAAGAAATCCCTCCAAAGTAAAAATGGTCACCTGGATCTGTTTGTCCGCTTCCTTCATGGCCTCTCTCTGGAGTCCAACCAGAGACTGTTAGGAGGCCTTTTGGGTCGGACAGACAACAGTCCAGAAATCATCCAGAGAGCCATCAACAACCTGAAGGAAGATGAACACAACAAGATCTCTCCTGACAGAAGCATCAACATCTTCCACTGTCTGCTGGAGATGAACGACCTCTCAGTACATCAGGAGATCCAAGAGTTCCTGAAGTCAGAGAACAGATCAGAGAAGAAACTCTCAGAGATCCACTGCTCAGCTCTGGCCTACATGCTGCAGATGTCAGAGGAGGTTCTGGATGAGTTGGACCTGAAGAAATACAACACAACATGGAGGGACGACGGAGACTGATTCCAGCTGTGAGGAACTGCAGAAAGGCTGGGTAAGTCCAGATGTGATTAACATCATAAATCATTGTAGATTAGTAGTTTAATTCTTCAAATATACACACTATGAAATTCTTATTATTCATAAAATGTTCAAATGATGTGTCTGTTGTATTTTGTCACAGATGTTCTTGAGCTGTTTCAAATGCTGTGAGTGCAAAACATGTAGATGTTTCAGTTGGTTGTGTTTATAGCTGTTGAGTTAATGAACACAGTTTTTCTATTTATTTCTAATCATTGTTCCAGTTTACAGTTTTTCACCTTTATGTGATGGAGGCGCCATGTGAACCTGATAAAACAAATGATGGACTTCAGAGGTTGTTGTTGAGGTTTTATCACAGCAGCATTTCATCACAGTATGGCAGTATTTGATGGTTCTGAGTGAAAGCAGTAAAGTTATTACTCCATAAACAGATTGTGTAAGGTGTTTTATAGAATCAGACATGCAGATAATACCTGAGTTTATTCACCACTATGCTTAAACATTTAAAATAAGATCTGTATCATTTGCCAAAGGAGATTTCTGAAGTCCTAAAAACTGCTTTTATCCAGTTGTTGCTATCTCTTTTTTCATGCCTCGGCGCCGGCGACAGTCGTGGCCAGAGGCATCATGTTTTTGGGTTGTCAGTCTGTCCACGACATCTCAAGAACACCTTGAGAGGATTTCTTTAAATTTGGCACAAACGTCCAGTTGGACTTAAGAATGAACTGATTAGATTTCGGTGGTCAAAGGTCAAGATCACTGTGACCTCACAAAATGTGTTTTTGGCCATAACTCAAGAATTCATTCACTAATTATGACAAAACTTCACACTAATGTCTAACAGGATAAAATAATGAAGTGATGAGATTTTATATCCAAAAGGTCAAAGGTCAACTTCACTGTGACATCATCATGTTCTGCATAAAACACTTCTCTGGTCATTATTAAACGTCATATCTCAGGAACAGAAGGGGAGACATTTGGTCAGAGACTGAGTTGGTGACACTGATCTTGAAACTGTGCTGATTGTATAGATCTTCTGTGCTGTCGGGTTGAAGATGTGTGTGAAGCGTCTGTGTTTTAGAATAAGTAGCTTCTTTGCAGCAACATCCATATTTGAATCATTGTCTACTGTCATGGACACATATGAGTCTGGACAGACATGGATGTAAACTGTAAGTGTAACTTGACTGGTGAAGCATACGACCACGAGGCAGTAATTCTGGTCATGAATCAGCTTTTAATTAGTTTGAATTCTTTGTGTTCTTTTTTTATTCTTAACTATTTTCAGTCCATCAAAACAGGATATTTCAAACTGTTTTATCATCAAATCCATAAAGTAAATATAAAGTGTCTCTTTGACAATAACAGATTTTCTAATATATGTGTCATGTCAGATTTATTAGGTGTGGACTCTCAGAGACTGACTGTGAAGTCGTGGCCTCAGCTCTGAAGTCCAACCCCTCCCATCTGAGAGAGCTGGACCTGAGTGACAACAACCTGCAGGATTCAGGAGTGAAGCAGCTGTGTGCTGGACTGGAGAGTCCAAACTGTAGACTGGAGACTCTGAGGTCAGTTCACTTGCTTATGTAGGTGTTTGTTTGTTTGTTTTTGGATATATATAATATAAATCCTTGACTGAGGTTATAAAGCTTTCAGTGTTTTCAGAAATGTTGTGTCTTTCCAAATGGCTGAACAGTTGGTTATGAAAGGCAGAGAAATGATGATTTAGAACATTTAGACACCATCAAGTTTGAGATTTATCCAAAGAGAATTTAAGATTCCTGAGGTTCTGAGGTTTCTTTGTTTTCATGTTAACGTCACATAATCATTTGAAGTCACAGACCTTTAGACTGCAACAATAAGCAAATAAATAGTCTGCACTGGAAACATCTTGGACTTTAAGGACAGGTTGATATTCTTTCACACTCACACGCCCATTAGGACTGCACCATTAATGATCTGGATTCATACGTCTATGTGATCTCATTTCTAAATGACAAGCATTCACTGGCTCCTGTTTCCCTATGCATCCATGTGTTGACTGATGTGCTGTGGAACAATCCCAGTTGCTATCAAGTGTTTCCTCTATCAGTGGGAAAAAGAAGGGGAGACATTTGGTCAGAGACTGAGTTGGTGACACTGATCTTGGGTGTCCACCTTGAAATGATGTTGATTGTATAGATCTTCTGTGCTGTCGGGGGACAATGGATGTGAAGCATCCATGTTTCTACAGACATGGATGTAATGAGAAACTTGACTGGTGCACAGAGGCATACATTTTATTATAACAGACTCTGAAGATTACGTCCAGCACTTTAGTAAATGTTCTATATAAGTCAAGCACTTTGATATGTCCTATGTTAATGTCATCTGTTTACAGCCCTGTGTAGACAGCAAGCATCTCAGACGTTTTGTTATCTTAGCCGCCATCTTGACTGTAAGGAAGTCAGGAGGGACAACTCCAGCGGTCACAGCTGAGCAGCATGTGTTGTTGTCTAGAGTCACAGCTGTAATGCAGTCGCCTGGCAGAGGTCTGCACTCTACTGAGTGCACTTTGTAGTTGATGTCTGTAATCATTCCTTCTGTCCATACTGTCTGTGAAGCAGTCCCTTTATAACCTGACTCCAGTGTTACCAGATGGAGGACAAAATCCACAGTCTTGTTCTGTGTCAAAGTTCAGTTTAAACTAATATGAGGCTTCAGACGTCTGAGTTACAGTCAGTATTTAGTGTTTGACAGTGTTTTTCTTGTTGAGCTGCAGAGGAGGAACAGTAACTCAAAGAGGGAGTTTGGTGCTAAACAGTCTGTAACTTTGGTCCACACCCTCTTGATTTGGATAACTCAGACTGCTGAAGCTTCATATTAGTTTCATCTGAACTTATGAAGACATTTCTTACAGTGTAGCTGAGTTAAGAAGAGACCACTTCACACTCAGTATGGACAGGAGGAATATTTACTGCCACCAATAACTCTTTTAATGTGCATGTGGCTGTTGAACAAACTTGAACAAATGTGTCCCTCTCCTTTTTATTCCATATACAAATACAGTATGAAGGTCATGTAAGAAATGAATGAATGAACAGTTTTTAGTCCAACGTGTCTGATTTGATATTGATCCTCTAAATACAGACTTGACTGAGATCAGCAGCATGTTGTTAATCTGTGTTGATATGAATAGGTGAATGAATGTTGTGGTGACATTTGGATGATGTCTGTAGAAGGCTGACATCATGATGATCCACAATAACACAATGACAAAGTCACTCTACTCAGTTTAGGGCAAAGCTCATTGATCAGGACATAGTAATGTTGAGCTACACATTTAACACCTGAACACATCTGATTGTTTTATTAATGATTTTTATCTACATCATTTATTCTTTATTCAGACTGAGGACTGCAGTTTGTCAGAGATCAGCTGTGTTTCTCTGGCCTCAGCTCTGAAGTCCAACCCCTCCCATCTGAGAGAGCTGGACCTGAGCTTCAACAACCTGCAGGATTCAGGAGTGAAGCATGCTGTGTGATTTTCTGGAGAATCCACACTGTAAACTGGAGACTCTGAGGTCAGACACCATTTTTTACTCCTGTGCTGAGATTATTATGATGTGAAAGTTGTGTTGACACTAAACTGCAGACATCAGGCTGATATTATACTGATCCACAATGACGTCTATTTGTCTTGTTCAGTGGTTTAATCCATTGACTGTGGCAGAGCAATGTGGAGCTAAAACCTTAAAGATAAACTCTGCAGGATCTTCCTTATAAACAGTGTATAGTGGGGCGTTGGTAGGGTAGTGGATAGTGCCGGCGCCCCATGTACAGAGGCAACGCCTTGCTGCAGCAGTCGCAGGTTCGACTCCGGCTTGCAACCATTTGCTGCATGTCATCCCCCTACTATCTGTCTCACCCCATTTCACTCTGTCCTGTACATTAAAGGCAAAAGCCCAAAAAATAATCTTTAAAAAACAGTGTATAGACTCATACAGAAATAATCCCTTTCAATCATCACTTATGAGCCACTCTCAGTGTGTGCTGGTGTATTTATCTGCAGAGACTCTGCCCTCTGCCTGTGTTAGGTGAGCTCAGGGCTTTATAAAAAGGTGGGGACCAGATGCCAGACTGTAAGCAGCAGGAATCAAAGAGATACAACACCTGAAAACACAAATATAGTGAGAAGAAATGCCAAACAGGAATGAATCTGGGGTTGGCTTTTACTTTCACTTTCACTGGCAAGTGTGTTTACAAACTGTAAGCAACAATCCTGCATAGTATAACTTTAATTGAAGTAGAAAAAGTGAGTTGAAAATTCACTCCTAACCTTTAAAGCAGGCCTATTCAGTTGGCGGCCTGCAGGCTATATCAGGACCAGAAGCAACCTCAGAGTGGCTGGGTAGGGATTGGTGTGGAGACTCTGTATTAAACAGCCCGGGGCAAAATGAATCAAGACTGTAGTACTAATAAGCTCCGCTGTTATCGTCTCTTTCATTGTTACTTTGTAAAGTTTTGGTTTCATGTATCATCATGCTGCAGACTCAATAAAACCTTGAGCAGTAAAAAGCCAGTGCTTTATCAATACACGTGTTCAGCATGTAGAAAGACATATTTCAATCTGCTCTGTCCCTCATTCACCGCCGTTATGGTTTACAATCACATTTTACACAAGCACATCACACTAGTGGGACCAATAGCAAATAGTTAAAGCAAACTAAAATGAAAGCTGTCTGTATGTAGTCTGTTTAACTTAGTTTGTCACTTATCTTAAAATGTAGCTGAGACAGCCTACCTGTGGACAGTGAGTGTCCTCAGTAGAGGTGGGACAGAGAGCAGGATGAATGACTGATACTGATGTCTGTTCTTCATGCTTATATAACGTAACTCAGTGTTGTGATGTCAGGAGTAATATTTATTTTATTGACATGTTAGGTTTGTTTCCAGTGAGATATTATTGAGTTTATATAGTGACTTTGTTGTTGTAAACATGACTGTTGCTGCCATAGACTGTATAAAACTATATCCTGTGTATTTTCATAAACACTTGACCTTAAAGGTAAACGTCAGGAAGTGTGTGTGTGTGTGTGTGTGTGTGTGTGTGTTAGAGAGATAGAGTGTGTTATTAGTTACTGTTAATGTCACTTGTTATGCTTCTGTGCATTGACAGCTCTTCTTTATTCTGTTTCTGCATTATGTGATGTTCCTCTGTCAGATATGTGACTACTTTTTTTTATTTCTAATGTGACACTAAAAACATTGCTACTTTTACTACAGTAATTTGCACCTGTTTAGAAATGTGTCATCACCAATAGCTAAAACAAAAAAGTTTCCAATAGGTTGCCTGCTGCTGAAAATGTCTGGCCCATCAACATTTTCTGGTTTAAAATCCGGCCCAGTTGAATTTGTAATTGAACAGCCCTGCTTTAAACACTTGATTTCAACTTAAATTTACCCTCATGATTCTTTAAATAAGTGATTTGTGTTTGGCTGCACAACATGAGTTAGTGATGATGGAGCCACTGGTGGAGCTGGCAGAGTTTAAGAGGTGAAGTCACTACATCTTTATTGAAGTAGCAGCACGTTGTCAATGATATTTATGAGAGCTGTTTTTCACTTTTTGTATTTTCCAGTCTTTAACCTGCATCCTGTTCAAATCATCCTGCATCAAAATAGCCACCCTTTGCTCTGATTACTGCTTTGCACACTCTTGGCATTCTCTCGATGAGCTTCAAGAGGTAGTCACCTGAAATGGTTTCCACTTCACAGGTGTGCCTTATCAGGGTTAATTAGTGGAATTTCTTGCTTTATCAATGGGATTGGGACCATCAGTTGTGTTGTGCAGAAGTCAGGTTAATACACAGCCGACAGCCCTATTGGACAACTGTTAAAATTCATATTATGGCAAGAACCAATCAGCTAACTAAAGAAAAACGAGTGGCCATCATTACTTTAAGAAATGAAGGTCAGTCAGTCCGGAAAATTGCAAAAACTTTAAATGTGTCCCCAAGTGGAGTCGCAAAAACCATCAAGCGCTACAACGAAACTGGCACACATGAGGACCGACCCAGGAAAGGAAGACCAAGAGTCACCTCTGCTTCTGAGGATAAGTTCATCCGAGTCACCAGCCTCAGAAATTCGCAAGTTAACAGCAGCTCAGATCAGAGACCAGATGAATGCCACACAGAGTTCTAGCAGCAGACCCATCTCTAGAACAACTGTTAAGAGGAGACTGCGCGAATCAGGCCTTCATGGTCAAATAGCTGCTAGGAAACCACTGCTAAGGAGAGGCAACAAGCAGAAGAGATTTGTTTGGGCCAAGAAACACAAGGAATGGACATTAGACCAGTGGAAATCTGTGCTTTGGTCTGATGAGTCCAAATTTGAGATCTTTGGTTCCAACCGCCGTGTCTTTGTGAGACGCAGAAAAGGTGAACGGATGGATTCCACATGCCTGGTTCCCACTGTGAAGCATGGAGGAGGAGGTGTGATGGTGTGGGGGTGTTTTGCTGGTGACACTGTTGGGGATTTATTCAAAATTGAAGGCACACTGAACCAGCATGGCTACCACAGCATCCTGCAGCGACATGCCATCCCATCCGGTTTGCGTTTAGTTGGACGATCATTTATTTTTCAACAGGACAATGACCCCAAACACACCTCCAGGCTGTGTAAGGGCTATTTGACCAAGAAGGAGAGTGATGGAGTGCTGCGGCAGATGACCTGGCCTCCACAGTCACCGGACCTGAACCCAATCGAGATGGTTTGGGGTGAGCTGGACCGCAGAGTGAAGGCAAAGGGGCCAACAAGTGCTAAACACCTCTGGGAACTCCTTCAAGACTGTTGGAAAACCATTTCAGGTGACTACCTCTTGAAGCTCATCGAGAGAATGCCAAGAGTGTGCAAAGCAGTAATCAGAGCAAAGGGTGGCTATTTTGAAAGAAACTAGAATATAAAACATGTTTTCAGTTATTTCACCTTTTTTTGTTAAGTACATAACTCCACATGTGTTCATTCATAGTTTTGATGCCTTCAGTGAGAATCTACAATGTAAATAGTCATGAAAATAAAGAAAACGCATTGAATGAGAAGGTGTGTCCAAACTTTTGGCCTGTACTGTATGTACAAACATAACTTCTATGTAAAAAGTTGTAAATGAACTTTTGTTCATACTTTTCATGTTTCTTGTATAAATGTAGTCTGCAGTCACAAAAGATTGTTTCTTTCTTCTTTTTTTAAATTTATTGGTGAATTTGCGTGGCAATGACAAGACTGACAGTGACAGTGGGAACAAACAAGATGGTCTAACAGACAAAACATACAGATACAAATATAATTTGGGTGGCTCTGGTACAGTACATAGACATACATATTATATAGTAGTAATTATAATAATATAATATAATAATAATAATAATTATATATGTGTGTATATATATATATATATATATATATATATATATATATACATACACACATATATGAAAAAAGAGTGAAAAAATTGAATTTCCGATCTCACAGGCTAAATCCTCCTATTACTCCCGTTTAATCAACTCAAACGACGGTATGTCAAGGGCCCTGTTTTCCCTCCTCAGCAACATTACTCAACCTCCGGACTCACTTTCGTCACAGATGTACTCTACTGCCTTTTGTAATACCCTTATATCCTTTTTTTACTGCTAAATTCATAACATCCATCAGCAACTTGCTCCCAGCTCCTCTCACAATTCATCTTCCTTATTTCCCTCTGTGTCCCCTTCCCAGTCACTCTCAGCATTTGCTCTGCCTTCTGTTTTCGAAACCACTGGTCTGATCAAAACATCCAAATTATCAACCTGCCAATTAGACCCCCTTCCAACTGCTCTTGTTAAAGCCACCGTTCCCTCTCTGGCCCCTCTTCATCGCGCACATAATCCATTCTTCCCTCACCACTGGAATTGTTCCCTCACCCCTCAAAACAGCTGCTGTCACCCCAATACTCAAGAAACCTGGTGCAGATCCCAATAACCACAATAACCCCCGTCCCATCTCCAATCTTTCATTTCTCTCAAAGATACTTGAAAAAACTGTTGCCTCTCAGCTCCATTCCCAACTTTCCTGCAATAATCTTTTTGAACAATTCCAGTCCGGTTTCTGCCCTCTCCACAGTACTGAAACGGCACTACTCAAAATCACCAACGATCTCCTCCTGGCAGCTGATTCCGGTCTCCTATCCATCCTCATCCTGCTTGACCAGAGTGCGGCCTTCGACACCATCTCACACACCACCCTCCTGGACGGACTCCTCTCTGTTGGCATCACACACACACCCCTCAACTGGTTCAAATTCTACCTCTCCAGCCGCTCTCAGTTCATCCAACTCAAACCATTCACATCACAACCACTCCCAGTCACCACAGGTGTGCCCCAGGGCTCTGTCCTGGGGCCCCTCCTATTCATCATTTACTTACTCCCCCTTGGCTACATCTTCCAGGAAACATCACATCCACTTCCACTGCTACACGGATGACACCCAGATCCATATTTCCACCAAACCCGACTCCACCCTCCCACCTTCCTCCCTCACTGACTGCCTCCTTGAAATAAAATCCTCGTTTTCATCCAACTTCCTCAAATTAAACAGCGACAAAACAGAAATTCTACTCATTGGCACTAAAACCACCCTATCCAAATCCCCCAGTTTCGCATTATCTATTGACAACTCTAACATTTCTCCTTCCCCACAGGTCAAGAGCCTGGGTGTCATCCTCGACAGCACACTTTCTTACACTTCTCATATCAACCACATAACCCGGTCAGTTTACTTCCATCTCCGCAACATCAACCGCCTCCGCCCCTCTCTCACACCTCACACAGCTGCCATTCTGGTCCACAGTCTGGTCACCTTCCGGCTTGACTACTGCAACTCTCCTGTTTGGTCTTCCACAAAAAACTCTCCATTAACTACCACTGGTACAGAATTCAGCAGCTCGTATCATCACAAGGACCCCATCAACTCACCACATCACACCCGTCCTGCAGCAGCTCCACTGGCTCCCCATCACACACCGTATCCAATACAAGATTTTACTGCTCACCTTCAAGGCCATTCACAACCTCGCCCCTCCATACCAGTCTGACCTCCTCCACATTGCCACACCCGCACACACATTCAGATCCTCTACCTCCATCCACCTCTCCGTTCCCCCCGCCCACCTGGCTACCATGGGGAGCAGAGTATTCAGCCGCTCTGCTCCCCAGCTCTGGAATTCACTCCTCCCTGACCTTTGCAACACCACATCTGTCAGTCTGTTCAAATCCAAACTCAAAACACATCTGTTCAGACTTGCCATTCCATCTGATCAAATGCACTACACTGTTGTACTGTCTTCCCCTCTATTTAATGTATTGTATGATGTATTGTATGCTGTGTTACCTGTTCACTCTACAGAGTGAACAGGTATTGCTTTGGCTGAAGCCCATGCGGTAGAGTTTGTGTGTGGTAATATGAGTTCTATGAAGGACTATGTACTGTATTAGTTGAGTTTTAGAGTTACATGTCATGGAGAATGTGTTGTTGCATATGTTTTGCCAGTTGGCATCTGTCGGTAGGTTATTGAGGTCTGTGGTCCATCTGTCTATTGGGATTGATATCGTTGTGTCGTTGAATGCTAGGAGCTTGTATATTTGAGATAATATTTTCTGAGGTTTGAGTGATTGTAGTTTGGCATATAGGGGGGGACTGTGATTGTTAAAATTTGTGATGTTGATGCTTTTTTTATGACTTCTTTTAACTGCATATATTGGAAGTAGCAGTGAGCCGGTATGTTATATTCTGTTTGGATATGGTCGAAGGTCATGAACAGGCCACCACTGAGTAGCTGTCCCTGGCTGGGTACTCCTCTCTCAATCCAGGATGAAAAAGCGAAGGTTTTGTTATTGATTAAAAACATGGGGTTATTCGATAAAGGGGTATGAGAGGATGGTGAGAGGCTATAATGAAGAATTTCATTTGATTTCCACCAGGCGGTTAGAGTGGTTTTGATGGTACGGTTGTTTTTGTAGCATGGGTGAGTTTTTATGGATTTATCTATAAATGTGAGATTGCGGATGCTTAATTCTTGAGTTAGGTTTTTTTCGATTTCTAGCCGTGGTGAATTGATGTCATTTGTCCAGTGACAGATGTACAGTAGTTGATGTGAGAGAAAATAGAGTGAGAATTTTGGAGCCCCAAGTCCTCCATATTCTTTATGTTTTTGCAAAGTGGATAGTTTGATTCTTGGTTTTTTATTTTTTTTATTTTTCTAGTAAAATTTGGTGACTGTACTATTGAGAGAGGAGAATCAGCCCGTGGGTGGGGGTGATGGGTGTCATTGCGAAAAGATCATTTATTTTTGGAACGATATTCATTTTAACTGTTGAAATTTGGCCAATTAGGGATAATGGTAGTTTGTTCCATCTTTACAGGTTATCTTTTATTTCTTGGAATAGGGGGGTATCGTTGAGTGTGAATAATTCATTTAGGTTCGGAGAAATGTGTATTCCAAGGTACTTGATAGATTTTACTGTACGACTAAAGACGGGGTCCCCAGCCTCAGCATCCCACCCGCCCATCGGCAGAATCTCTGATTTTGTCCAGTTGATGGAGTAGCCAGACACCCGACTGTAGTTGCTGATCAGATTATGGACTGATGGAAGTGATGATGAGGGGTTTGTGATGTATAACAAAATGTCGTCGGAATATAAGCTAATTTTATGGTGGTGTAATTTTGATTGGATGCCAGTGATGTGGTTGCATTGTGTAATGGAAGCTGCCAGAGGTTCAATGAAGAGTGCAAACAGTAATGGGGATAATGGGGTAGAATGATCTGAAAGAGTCATTAATTAAGAGGTGAGGTGAGGTGAGGTTGGTGTTCTGCTAAAAAAGTAATACTTATGGGTGCATGATCAGAGATTATAATGCTGTGGATTGTTGGGTCTGTTATTTTGTGTGTGATAGAGTTATTCACTAAAATGTAGTCTATGCTGGAGTACGATTAATGGTGGGGAGAGTAATATGAGTATTCCTTATTACTGGGACTATTGTGTCTCCAGATATCCATCAGTCCATAATCTGACATGTACTGTATAAGCAATGATGAGGGGTGGTTTGATCTATTAGTGGAGGTTGATAAGGAGCGGTCCAAGTGTGGGTCCAGTACTGTGTTGAAATCATCGCCTAAGATAATATGAGTCAGGAAAGTTTGATAATGCTGAAAATAGAGAGTGAAAAAGGTAAAAAAAAGTGTAACAACACCAGCGACAGACATTTACATATAAACATATAAACGATCATGAGACTTTACAGTATAGGAGACATAAATGCGAGGGGTGGTTATAGGATCCCATTAGTGGGGATTTAGAGTAGTGGGTTATGGGAGATCAGAAAAGCCATGGGGTGGTTTTAGAGTCACGGTATACCTGTCCTTCAATGTATAGTTTGTCAACTATCAGGTTAGTGCATTTGTTGTTTTGTCTGTGTTGTTTGAGGATGGGGTGCAGTACTTTGCGCCGTTCATTTATTTTGCGTGGGAATTGGTTAGAGTCCTTAGTGTGTGCCTTTGAGTTCTTTTCCTCTGCTTTTGATCAGTTTCGTGTGTTTGTAATGTTCCAGTTTGATGATGATCGGACGGGGTGATTTGTTGTGATTGTGATTTGATTTGTAGTGCGAGAGCCAAGATGGTGAACACAATAAAAAGTGATATGGTTTACAGTGTCCGGGGGAGTTTGAGTTGAGTTTCCATGAAGTCCTTAATCAACATTTCTGGGTTGTCGGATGGGTGTTCGGGGATGCCGGAAAAAATGAGATTGTCTCGCATGCTTCTGGTTTGTATATCCAATACAGTTTCTTTAATTTTTTTGTTTTCTTTCATGACCAAGTCCATTTTTTCAGTGAGTGATTTGACGGAGGTTTGAAGGGAGTTGTTTGACTGCTCTAACTTTTCGATGTGTTTGTTGGCGAATTCCAGGCTTGAGCGAAGCTCTTTTATTTTGTCATGAAGTGTTACCAGAAAGTCCAGTTTTTTGTTTATGGATCGCAGTACACTAACCTCGATATTTGTAGTTTCCAGATCACTTGTGTCTGTGGATGATGTCTTCTTCCGTTTTTTAGCCAGGTCTTACGGGGTGTTGTCTATCGTGCAGCGGTTATAATAGTGATCGATGTATCGCTCTAGGCCTGCTAACTCCTCTGGCGTGTGACAAAAGTATTGCGGTTGCTGATTACGGTCTGGGATGTAGATTATTGTGGTGTTTGGTTGAAAAAGAAAAGGTCCAAAGAAGTCAAGAAGTGGTGTGTTGATTTTCTCAGTGACCAGGCGCTGCCATGTTGAATCTCACCTCGTCACATAATGTCTCGGCGGTACTCAGAGTCCCATCACAGGCACCAGCAGCCTTGTGTTTCTTTAATTAACAGTTGATTTATTGAATCTTTCTCAAACACAGCAGTTTACAGGAAAAAACACAGAACTGGAATATCAAAGATTAAACAATAGAATAGAATCAAATAAAGTAATAATCACACAAGACCAACTGTGTGTGAAATAAACACAAAATTTACACACATTAGTACATAGAGATTCAACTCCACATGTCTACACAGATGCACGTGTGCATTAGTCAAACATATCTGGTCATCAACCCACAACAGACTGTGAAATATTTCCCATGTAGCTTCTAAAAGCAGAGCAGCATTTATCAGAGAGATGTGGTTTTCTTTTGAGATTGAACATGATTTTTTCTGATGTCATGTACGAGGACATTTCTTTGAGCCACATGGAGACAGGGGGAGGATCTGCACTTTTCCATCATACAGCAATACATTTATTAGCAGCCATCATGGCCAGTTTGATCAACTGAAGCTTGTTTCTTTTGGAGAGAGGGATATCAGATATGTTGCCTAGTCAGGCTAGTTTAGGTGAACAGGAGATCCTATGGAGTCTTTGTGGGGTCAAATAGGTTCTGTGGATAATGTTGAACTGTAAAAGCTTATGGCGGCTGTTCTATGAGAAGGATAGTGCTTCCTCACATATTGATTCACATCTACTGTCTTCAAAAGTACATTCCAGCTCCTCCTCCCATTTGGTCCTCAAGTTTAGGAGTTTAGTCTCTGTGAGGACCAAATACTGTGACACGTCTATTTCATTTTATTTCTTTATTTGCACACACGTAAAACTGCTTTAAATCTAAATAGTAAACAATAAATAAATGAATAAAAAATGTGTCAAGAGAAGTAAAAAGAACTACAGGCTTAGTTGTCAGTGAAAAATATTCTAATAAAAAACAAGAAATACATCTGACACAGTGCAGAGAAAAAAGGAAAAAAGGAAAGGGGGGTATTTCTAAACAATTAAATAAATAATAAGACATCATCAATTAATTATAATGATATCTCAAGGCAATTGAATCAAACGCAACTGGACTTGGTTTTGTCTTAGAAGACGTTTCACCTCTTATCCAAGAGGCTTCATCAGTTCATGCTTGTCTGACTAGGCTGGAACTAGTCTGACAAACTGCTGTGGAAGCACTCAGGTATTTAACCTCTGGGGAGATCTTCACAAGGCCAATGATGTCACTGGTTCGTTAGTGCTCCAATGGTGTGTCAACGACAGTCATTGAAACTCCTGCTGCAACGCTGCAATTGGAGTCGTTAGAGTCACAGGAGGCCATTTGTGAACGACCATTGTTTTTAGAGGTTAAGCTGTTAAGTCTCCTGGGCAAGGATGAAAGGACAGCATTATAGGTGGGGGATAGGTGGTGTCGCAGACCTCCTCCTCTATTGAGAGATGGTTTTTCCAATTTCACATACAGTAGATGGCTTCTTTTTACACCTCTTTCAAACCATCTGTCTTCCCTGTCCAAAATGTGCACATTGCTGTCTTCAAAGGAGTGTGCTTTCTCCTTGAGGTGTAGATAGACAGCTGAGTCTTGCCTTGATGAGTTAGCCCTTCTGTGTTGGGTTGCATTCGATTCAACTGCCTTGAGATAACTATAACCTGGATGAATGAGAATATCCACAGGCAATTATAATAATACTTTTAATAAATTCCAAGGATAAAGAGCTTTGAGGACAAAATGTTTCTGTGGTTTTTAAAGACTTGTGTTTGTTAAAGAAAGTGTAGAAAATGTCCACTGTTAGTTGTTAAGGGATTTAAAGGATCAATACAGTATTGATCCTCTAATGATTGACAGCATGTTATTAATCAGTGTTGACATGGATAGGTGAATGAATGTTGTGGTGACATTTGGATGATGTCTGAAGGCTGACATGATGATCCACAATAACACAATGACAAAGTCACTCTACTCAGTTTAGGGCAAAGCTCATTGATCAGGACATAGTAATGTTGAGCTACACATTTAACACCTGAACACATCTGATTGTTTTATTAATGATTTTTATCTACATCATTTATTCTTCATTCAGACTGAAGGACTGCAGTTTGTCAGAGATCAGCTGTGTTTCTCTGGCCTCAGCTCTGAAGTCCAACCCCTCCCATCTGAGAGAGCTGGAGCTGAGTGACAACAAGCTGCAGGATTCAGGACTGAAGCTGCTGCGTGATCTTGTGGACAGTCCACACTGTAAACTGGAGGCTCTGAGGTCAGTAGATGTTGCAGTCAGTCAGTGTTGATGAGCCTATCTCTTGTTCTCAGGTGGTGTTTTGGACGATACAATGAGCATCCAATCAGAGATCCAGTATCTTCAGGTCCAGAGATACTTTGCTCAGTAAGAGTTGAAGGTGTGAGAGCAGATTGGAGCTCTGAGTTGGTTCAGGCTAAGCATCAGTGACTCATCCATCAGCTTCTTGGCTACCAGCTGACCAGTAACATCCAATCATATTCATATAGTGTCTCCATTATAACCTGACACTTCTCACTGATACTCTGACTCTGATACCTTCACACCAACTTTTTAGTCTTGTCGATTTCAGATTGAATGTTCATGTATATCCATTAAGAGGGGATTGGTTCTCCTCGTCACTGCTCAGATTCATTGAGAGCTCCCTCAGACAACAGAGCCTTTTCTGACTGATCTAACTGTGTGAATATTTGCTATAAATGGTCACTTCACTGACGTCAGTGTATCTGAAATGTGTTGGTGTATATATGTCTCAGTTCTTCACTGTTAAAGGTTCATCTGTCACATTGACTGGAGACCAGAAGATGAGGAGGAAGATTTGACCTCTGCTCATAAGATAACTGCTGTATTTGTGTTTATTCCTTCAGGGCGAATGGCAGAGTATACAGGGCTACACCTGTCAGACATGAAGGAGGTGAGTAAAAGCCCACTGGAATACTTTAAAGAAAGTGTTATTAAAGCAGGAGCATAACTAGAAGATTGTCTGCTGTGTGCTTTATGGTGCTGGTTAATCCCAGTAACCACAGCAGGTCTTTGTCTTTGTTCTGTTCTGCTTTGCATGTTGGGAAACATGATGTCTTGTTGCACCACTGTCTTGAATCTCTGTCTTACCTTGGTATCGACCTCCTTTAGACTTGGTCTTGACTTAAACATGATGTTGTTCTACATTTGGACTTTATTGGAGGGTTTGTCAGTAGATACCAACAGGAAACATGGGGACAGAGACATGCTACAAAGGGCTCTGCTCGTCTTGAACTGGGGACGTTGCTGTTTCAGGTTTCTGAATGTTTGGTCTCCAGGATGTCCAAAAGTGAGTTTGACATGTGCTGTATGTCTTCTTCTGTCCATCTGATGTCTCTAATCACCCAGCTGATCCATCCACGTCAAAGACAAACCTGGATGTGTCTGAGGACAGAAGAGGGGACAGTGTGGATGAAGAGGATCAGCTGTGTCCTGATGATCCAGAGAGGTTGAAGCAGCAGCAGCAGCAGCAGCTGGTGTGTGAAAAGGATCTGAACACAAACATTTTTATTAATTTGTCAGTGATCAGACTGGGGTTTCTTAGTTTTAACCCCTCCAGGGTTTAATATTCCTTCTCTTCTTCATTCTCCTTTTCCTCTCACTCTCTGCTCCTTCCTCTTCCATCAGAAACTCCTCCAAACTCATTTCTACTTCCTCATCTATGAAACCAGCATCTGCTGTCCAACAGAGTCCTGCAGGCTTCACTTGTGCAGGATCATTTCCCTGAATAATAACAATAATGGAGTCATTTTGACACAGAGCAGTGAAGTGATGAATACATAGTAAAGAGTAAACGTAGAGTAGAAAGTGAAGCAGTGAGGATCCTGTCATCTGTACATAACTGGGAGAGTTGGGTGGCCAGTTTCTGCTCCCGTCTCAATGTGTTCTAATAAACTCTGTTCCTTTTTAAACTTTAGGACACATTAAGTTTCACACCTGAACTGTTGACAGAGTCTGGAAAGACTTCATACAGGTAACCACATCAGAATATGAACAATACTTCAACATCATCAACTCCTTCAGTACTTTAACCTCCACTTCACCTCCTTTCATCACTTACACTTTAACCTACACTTCACCTCCTTTCATCACTTACACTTTGACCTTCACTTCACCTCCTTTCATCACTTACACGTTAACCTCCACTTTACCTCCTTTCATCACTTTACCTACACTTCACCTCCTTCATCACTTACACTTTAACCTTCACTTCACCTTTTTTCATCACTTACACTTTAACCTCCACTTCACCTCCTTATCACTTACACTTTAACATTCACTTCACCTCCTTTCATCACTTACACTTTAACCTACACTTCACCTTTTTTCATCACTTACACTTTAACCTCCACTTCACCTCCTTTCATCAATTACACTTTAACCTACACTTCACCTCCTTTCATCAGCTTACACTTTAACCTACACTTCACCTCCTTTCATCACTTACACTTTAACCTCCACCTCATCTCCTTTCATCACTTACACTTTAAGCTTCACTTGACCTCCTTTCATCTCTTACACTTTAACCTTCTCTTCACCTCCTTTCATCACTCACACTTTAACATTCACTTCACCTCCTTTCACCACTTACACTTTAACCTAGACTTCACCTCCTTTCATCACTTACTTTAAGCTTCACTTCACCTCCTTTCATCTCTTACACTTAAACCTACACTTCACCTCCTTTCATCACTCACACTTTAACATTCACTTCACCTCCTTTCATCACTTACACTTTAACCTTCACTTCACCTCCTTTCATCTCTTACACTTAACCTTCTCTTCACCTCCTTTCATCACTTACACTTTAACATTCACTTCCACTACTCACCTCCTTCATCACTTACACTTCAACGAACACTATAACACCTCACCTCCTTTCATCATTTACACTTTAACCTTCACTTGACCTCTTTTCATCTCTTACACTTTAACCTTCACTTCACCTCCTTTCATCACTTACACTTTAAGCTTCACTTGACCTCCTTTCATCTCTTACACTTTAACCTTCTCTTCACCTCCTTTCATCACTCACACTTTAATATTCACTTCACCTCCTTTCATCACTTACACTTTAACCTACACTTCTCTTCCTTCATCACTTACACTTTAAGCTTCACTTCACCTTCTTTCATCACTTACACTTTAAGCTTCACTTGACCTCCTTTTATCACCTTACACTTTAACCTTCTCTTCACCTACTTTCATCACTCACACTTTAACATTCACTTCACATCCTTTCATCATTTACACTTTAACCTACACTTTACCTACTTTCATCACTCACACTTTAACATTCACTTCACATCCTTTCGTCATTTACACTTTAACCTGCACTTTACCTCCTTTGATCACTTACAGTTTAACCTACACTTCACCTCCTTTCATCACTTACACTTTAACCTCACTTCACCTCCTTTCATCACTTACACTTTAAGCTTCACTTGACCTCCTTTCATCTCTTACACTTTAACCTTCTCTTCACCTCCTTTCATCTCTTACAATTTAACCTTCTTTTCACCTCCTTTCATCACTCACACTTTAATATTCACTTCACTTCCTTCATCACTTACACTTTAACCTACACTTCACCTCCTTTCATCACTTACACTTTAACCTCCACCTCACCTCCTTTCATCACTTACACTTTAAGCTTCACTTCACCTCCTTTCATCTCTTACACTTTAACCTTCTCTTCACCTCCTTTCATCACTCACACTTTAACATTCACTTCACCTCCTTTCACCACTTACACTTTAACCTTCACTTCACCTCCTTTCATCACTTACACTTTAAGCTTCACTTCACCTCCTTTCATCACTTACACTTTAAGCTTCACTTGACTTCCTTTCATCTCTTACACTTTAACCTTCTCTTCACCTCCTTTCATCACTGACACTTTAACCTTCACTTCACCTCCTTTCATCTCTTACACTTTAACCTTCTCTTCACCTCCTTTCATCACTTACACTTTAACATTCACTTGACTTCCTTTCATCACTTACACTTTAACCTACACTTCACCTCCTTCATCACTTACACTTCAACGAACACTATAACACCTCACCTCCTTTCATCATTTACACTTTAACCTTCACTTGACCTCTTTTCATCTCTTACACTTTAACCTTCACTTCACCTCCTTTCATCACTTAAACTTTAAGCTTCACTTGACCTCCTTTCATCTCTTACACTTAACCTTCTCTTCACCTCCTTTCATCACTCACACTTTAATATTCACTTCACCTCCTTTCATCACTTACACTTTAACCTACACTTCTCTTCCTTCATCACTTACACTTAAGCTTCACTTCACCTTCTTTCATCACTTACACTTTAAGCTTCACTTGACCTCCTTTTATCACCTTACACTTTAACCTTCTCTTCACCTACTTTCATCACTCACACTTTGACATTCACTTCACATCCTTTCATCATTTACACTTTAACCTACACTTTACCTCCTTTGATCACTTACAGTTTAACCTACACTTCACCTCCTTTCATCACTTACACTTTAACCTTCACTTCACCTCCTTTCATCACTTACACTTTAAGCTTCACTTGACCTGCTTCATCTCTTACACTTTAACCTTCTCTTCACCTCCTTTCATCACTTACACTTTAAGCTTCACTTCACCTTCTTTCATCACTTACACTTTAAGCTTCACTTGACGTCCTTTTATCACCTTACACTTTAACCTTCTCTTCACCTACTTTCATCACTCACACTTTAACATTCACTTCACATCCTTTCATCATTTACACTTTAACCTACACTTTACCTACTTTCATCACTCACACTTTAACATTCACTTCACATCCTTTCATCATTTACACTTTAACCTGCACTTACCTCCTTTGATCACTTACAGTTTAACCTACACTTCACCTCCTTTCATCACTTACACTTTAACCTTCACTTCACCTCCTTTCATCACTTACACTTAAGCTTCACTTGACCTCCTTTCATCTCTTACACTTTAACCTTCTCTTCACCTCCTTTCATCTCTTACAATTTAACCTTCTTTTCACCTCCTTTCATCACTCACACTTTAATATTCACTTCACTTCCTTCACTTACACTTTAACTCACTTACATCACTTACACTTTAATCATCACTTACACTTTAAGCTTCACTCACCTCCTTTCATCTTCATCCAATTTATCAATAACCTCCCATAACACTTACACCTCCTTCTCATCAGCTTATACAACCTCCACCTCCACGCATCACCTACTTCATACACATTACACTTCTAAACTCCATTCACCTCACCCACTCATCTACTACTTGTTTTTTATCTCTTACCTTTAACCTTCTCTTCACTCCTTTCATCACTCACACTTTACATTCACTTCACCTCCTTCACCATTACACTTACCTTCACTTCACCTCCTTTCCTCACTTACACTTTAAGCTTCACTTCACTTTCACTCTTACACTTTAAGCTTCACTTGACTTCCTTTCATCTCTTCACTTAACCTTCTCTTCACCTCCTTTCATCACTGACCCTTTGACTTCACTTCACCTCCTTTCATCTCTTACACTTTAACCTTCTCTTCACCTCCTTTCATCACTTACACTTTAACATTCACTTCACCTCCTTTCATCACTTACACTTTAACCTACACTTCACCTCCTTCATCACTTACACTTCAACGAACACTATAACACCTCACCTCCTTTCGTCATTTACACTTTAACCTTCACTTGACCTCTTTTCATCTTTTACACTTTAACCTACACTTCACCTCCTTTCATCACTTACACTTTAAGCTTCACTTGACCTCCTTTCATCTCTTACACTTTAACCTTCTCTTCACCTCCTTTCATCACTCACACTTTAATATTCACTTCACCTCCTTTCATCACTTACACTTTAACCTACACTTCTCTTCCTTCATCACTTACACTTTAAGCTTCACTTCACCTTCTTTCATCACTTACACTTAAGCTTCACTTGACCTCCTTTTATCACCTTACACTTTAACCTTCTCTTCACCTACTTTCATCACTCACACTTTAACATTCACTTCACATCCTTTCATCATTTACACTTTAACCTACACTTTACCTCCTTTGATCACTTACAGTTTAACCTACACTTCACCTCCTTTCATCACTTACACTTTAACCTTCACTTCACCTCCTTTCATCACTTCCACTTTAAGCTTCACTTGACCTCCTTTCATCTCTTACACTTTAACCTTCTCTTCACCTCCTTTCATCTCTTACAATTTAACCTTCTTTTCACCTCCTTTCATCACTCACACTTTAATATTCACTTCACTTCCTTCATCACTTACACTTTAACCTACACTTCACCTCTTTTCATCACTTACACTTTAACCTCCACTTTACCTCCTTTGATCACTTACACTTTAACCTACACTTCACCTCCTTTCATGACTTACACTTTAACCTCCACCTCACCTCCTTTCATCACTTACACTTTAAGCTTCACTTCACCTCCTTTCATCTCTTACACTTTAACCTTCTCTTCACCTCCTTTCATCACTTACACTTTAAGCTTCACTTGACTTCCTTTCATCTCTTACACTTTAACCTTCTCTTCACCTCCTTTCATCACTGACACTTTAACCTTCACTTCACCTCCTTTCATCACTTACACTTTAACCTTCTCTTCACCTCCTTTCATCACTTACACTTTAACATTCACTTCACCTCCTTTCATCACTTACACTTTAACCTACACTTCACCTCCTTCATCACTTACACTTCAACGAACACTATAACACCTCACCTCCTTTCATCATTTACACTTTAACCTTCACTTGACCTGTTTTCATCTCTTACACTTTAACTTTCACTTCACCTCCTTTCATCACTTACACTTTAAGCTTCACTTGACCTCCTTTCATCTCTTACACTTTAACCTTCTCTTCACCTCCTTTCATCACTCACACTTTAACCTACACTTCTCTTCCTTCATCACTTACACTTTAAGCTTCTCTTCACCTTCTTTCATCACTTACACTTTAAGCTTCACTTGACCTCCTTTTATCACCTTACACTTTAACCTTCTCTTCACCTACTTTCATCACTCACACTTTAACATTCACTTCACATCCTTTCATCATTTACACTTTAACCTACACTTTACCTCCTTTGATCACTTACACTTTAACCTACACTTGACCTGTTTTCATCTCTTACACTTTAACCTTCACTTCACCTCCTTTCATCACTTCCACTTTAAGCTTCACTTGACTTCCTTTCATCTCTTACACTTTAACCTTCACTTCACCTCCTTTCATCACTTACACTTTAACCTCCACTTCACCTCCTTCATCACTTACACTTTAACCTACACTTGACGTCCTTTCATCACTTACACTTTAACCTTCACTTCACCTCCTTTCATCACTTCCACTTTAAGCTTCACTTGACTTCCTTTCATCTCTTACACTTTAACCTTCACTTCACCTCCTTTCATCACTTACACTTTAACCTCCACTTCACCTCCTTCATCACTTACACTTTAACCTACACTTGACGTCCTTTCATCACTTACACTTTAACCTTCACTTCACCTCCTTTCATCACTTACACTTTAAGCTTCACTTGACCTCCTTTCATCTCTTACACTTTAACCTTCTCTTCACCTCCTTTCATCTCTTACAAAACCCAAAACCAGTGAAGTTGGCACGTTGTGTAAACCGTAAATAAAAACAGAATACAATGATTTGCAAATCCTTTTCGACCTATATTCAATTGAATACACTGCAAAGACAAGTTACTTAATGTTCGAACAGGTAAACTTTGTAATTTTTTGCAAATATTAGCTCATTTGGAATTTGATGCCTGCAACATGTTTCAAAAAAGCTGGCACAAGTGGCAAAAAAGACTGAGAAAGTTGAGGAATGCTCATCAAACACTTATTTGGAACATCCCACAGGTGAACGGGCTAATTGGGAACAGGTGGGTGCCATGATTGGGTATAAAAGCAGCTTCCCTGAAATGCTCAGTCATTGACAAACAAGGATGGGGCGAGGGTCACCACTTAGTGAACAAATGCGTGAGCTGATTGTCGAACAGTTTAAGAACAACATTCCTCAACGAGCTATTGCAAGAAATTTAGGGATTTCATCATCTATGGTCCGTAATATCGTCAAAAGGTTCAGAGAATCTGGAGAAATCACTGCACGTAAGCGACAAGGCCGAAAACCAACATTGAATGCCCGTGACCTTCGATCCCTCAGGCGGGTACTGCATCAAAAACCGACATCAGTGTGTAAAGGACATCACCACATGGGCTCAGGAACACTTCAGAAAACCACTGTCAGTAACTACAGTTCGTCGCTACATCTGCAAGTGCAAGTTAAAACTCTACAATGCAAAGCGAAAGCCATTTATCAACAGCACCCAGAAACGCTGCCGGCTTCGCTGGGCCCGAGCTCATCTAAGATGGACTGATGCAAAGTGGAAAAGTGTTCTGTGGTCTGACGAGTCCACATTTCAAATTGTTTTTGGAAACTGTGGACGTCGTGTCCTCCGGACCAAAGAGGAAAAGAACCATCCCGACTGTTATAGGCGCAAAGTTCAAAAGCCAGCATCTGTGATGGTATGGGGGTGTATTAGTGCCCAAGGCATGGGCAACTTACACATATGTGAAGGCACCATTAATGCTGAAAGGTACATACAGGTTTTGGAGCAACATATGTTGCCATCCAAGCAACGTCTTTTTCATGGACGCCCCTGCTTATTTCAGCAAGACAATGCCAAGCCACATTCTGCACGTGTTACAACAGCATGGCTCCATAGTAAAAGAGTGCGGGTACTAGACTGGCCTGCCTGTAGTCCAGACCTGTCTCCCATTGAAAATGTGTGGCGCATTATGAAGCGTAAAATACGAAAACGGAGACCCCAGACTGTTGAACAACTTAAGCTGTACATCAAGCAAGAATGGGAAAGAGTTCCACCTGAAAAGCTTCAAAAATTGGTCTCCTCAGTTCCCAAATGTTTACTGAGTGTCGTTAAAAGGAAAGGCGATGTAACACAGTGGTAAAAAGGCCCCTGTGTCAACTTTTTTGCAATGTGTTGCTGCCTTTAAATTCCAAGTTAATGATTATTTGCAAAAAAAAATAAAGTTTCTCAGTTTGAACATTAAACATCTTGTCTTTGCAGTGTATTCAATTGAATATAAGTTGAAAAGGATTTGCAAATCATTGTATTCTGTTTTTATCTACGATTTACATAATGTGCCAACTTCACTGGTTTTGGGTTTTGTACAATTTAACCTTCTCTTCACCTCCTTTCATCACTGACACTTTAACATTCACTTCACCTCCTTTCATCACTTACACTTTAACCTTCACTTCACCTCCTTTCATCACTTCCACTTTAAGCTTCACTTGACTTCCTTTATCACTTACACTTTGACCTTCACTTCACCTCCTTTCATTTCTTACACTTTAACCTTCTCTTCACCTCCTTTCATCCCTTACACTTTAACATTCACTTCACCTCCTTTCATCTCTTACACTTTAACCTTCACTTCACCTCCTTTCATCACTTACACTTTGACCCTTCACTTCACCTCCTTTCATTTCTTACACTTTAACCTTCTCTTCACCTCCTTTCATCCCTTACACTTTAACATTCACTTCACCTCCTTTCATCACTTACACTTTAACCTACACTTGACGTCCTTTCATCAATTACACTTTAAGCTTCACTTCACCTCCTTTCATCACTCACATTTTTACCTACTATCTAACTACTACTATTTAACCTATTTTATTTTTTATTTATTAGTTTTTGAAGCAGTTCAAACTGTTTTAGTTTCCAGTTTAGTTTTAGTTATGTAGTTTCAGTTTACTATGATAACCCTGCTTAAAGTATCACTATACTGCATCAGAACTGCAAGTCAGATGGTCCAACAGCTTCAGAAACCCCTCCACACACACTTCACCTGTCAGTTCGACTCCTTTCAGTGTATACTCTTCATTTTTAACACTCATACCCTTCATACTTCTGCAGCTGCTGCTTCACTCTATTGTGCACAAAATCAGTTTGGTCTCCAACTTTTTAAGTGATGCAACAATCACATTTGTAGTTTTTCTGAATTCTTACCAGGACAAAGCTGGATGGATTTAGTGTTTGTGTTGCCTGGCAGATGCTGTGTGCACTAACCCTGACTTTAGTCCCAAATTTGTTCCACCCACGTTTTTTAGAATCAGCAAGATTGTTTTTTGTTTAATGTTCAGGTTGAGGTCAGGACACCTGATCAATCACCTAAAGAATCAATGATGTGTCTGTAGGACGATGGGATGGATCGCAGGTTGTGACCTTACAGAAAGGAAGATGACATCATGTTAAACACCACTTACAAGATGAATAAAAACACAGAGCGTCTGCACAGCTTAACTCAACACATCATTGACCAACAGACTGAAAGCTTGTTGTAATCAGTCCTTCTGTGTCTCACAGGTTCAGATGTCCTGGTCCAGGTGTGTTCCAGTGTGCTTTGACTGGACTGGTGTTTGTTATGGCTCAGGAGGCGGAGCTGCTGTACAACACTGTCCAATGGGATGAGATCGTCCTCCAGTCAGCTGGCAAGATGGCTGCAGGGCCACTGTTTGAAATCAAGTGTTCAGAGGAAGCTGCTGTCTGTCAGCTCCACCTCCCACACTGTGAAATTATGGATGGTAAAAGATGAGTTTGAGAGTTTTGTTAGAACAATGATAAATCTCTGAAGTCCTGGTGGTTGGTCTCTCCTGGTGTCGCTGTAGGTGCACCTGAGGTGATCATTGATGGCGGCCGGTCCTTCTCTGGCCAAGGAGCTGCTTAGTGAACATGAAGGGGTCGGCCAGGAACGCTGCTCTTTCTCTTGCCCTCTCTCTCCGCCTCCTTCTCTGGCTCCCATCCACCAACACTGACAGCTGTGTTTGATAAATTGCTCAACCTGGGCAACAGTTATCTTCCACAATGACTAGACTCACTGAATACATTAAAATTAGGAGTAACATTGTCCTGATGTTGTTATCAGTCAAACAAAAGTTTAATAACTCTGTGTGTTCACAGCTCCGCTCCCTGATGGCCTGTTTCTTTGTCCCACATCACTGACTGTCTTGAGCTGAT